>JAPPVO010000016.1:26417518-26456827 GCA_030407325.1 Camellia japonica | reverse complement strand
GGCACCATCTCCACCACTGAAATCCCTCGAGATTTCAGTGGGGGAGAGGCCCAAGTACCAAAGTCTCGGATCTCTCACAAAATGGTACAAAAAGTACCCTTTTCAAGGCCTAAGGGGGTCAAACTTGCTCAAACCACAAAACACTCTTAATATACAATGAAGAGGCTTAAAAAACAGAACTTTTATGTATTATATGCTAAGCACAAAAACTGTTTTAAAGTAAGCAAAAAGAGGGTGCAAAAATGGAGTAAAAGAGGACTAGTGTCTCACCCTTGTTGACCTCTTTAACAAAGTTGTAGTTGATGCTTCCTTAGGCTCAAAATCTGTCAAGAACTTCAAAAACCAGCCCTTAGAACCTTAGTTGCAAGGAGAAGGTGAAACACTAGGTGTTTGTGTGCAATAGTAAGGCACAAAACACCTAGACACACAAGAGAAGGATAGAGATAGAATGTGTATACCAGAGCTTCTCTCTCTCTTTTCCTCTCTCACTCCCCAAATTTTCTAACCCTTGAGCCAAGAGAAGAGCCTTCTCTTGTATAGGCATGAAAACTTACAAGTTAAGGCATCAAAAGGGCTCATCCCTCCATACACGTGTATGGAGGGGAAACAAACACCAGAAAGCTGTCTGAAAATATCTCCAAAAACAGCTGTAAAGTGGTCGGCAGGGCAAAATGGTCATTTTGCCAAAAAGAGTGCTGACCGGCACAATATAGTGCCGGTGGCCACACCAGCCAGCCGGTGGCCTCTAGCCACAGCCGGTGGTATGTGGGGATGCCTCACAAGCATTCCCTGCCCTCCAAGGCAAAACACAAGTGTTTGGTGCAAAACCAAACACCAAACGGTCGAGTTCGGAGGTCCTGAGGCAAGGCGCGCGTAGCCGAGAACTCCGAGAACTCCAAACGAACACAAACATGGATAATCACCGAGTGTTCCAACGGTGACGTCCAAGTCTTGAGGACGGTCAAAAATGGGGTGTCTACATTTTGGCTCAGAATTGTTGCTGTTTTAGTGCTATGTGTCAAGACCCAAACCCGCCCCTAAAAATTTGGTCCATGATCGGCCTGTACTTAGGCCTCAAAACAGAATTTTAAAATTGTATTTAAACATATATGGGGCCTTAGGCGGAAGCAACATCAATAAGAGACAACATCCATTGAGCTTGTGCATACATGATAGTTTAACTGGATTTAAGCATTTAAATACATATCCAAATATACATATACAATCACAGAATTTATATAGATCTCACGCACACCTACATAAGACTTAATAATTTATTAGACTTCCAACAATAAACTAAGGCCTCCACGTGGAGACATACCCCAGGTGACTTGGCAGACAAGCGAACCTCAGTACAACTCTAGTGTCAATCCTCGATGGTTCACCTACAGAAATATACATAAAACAAAATAAGCAAGGCTCAGTGAATAATAGCAACGTAAGAAGGTTAATTGAATAAGCAAAACCTTGAATAAAATAAATGGACAGATACCAACCATATACATGTCTTATCCATAACTATATTTCAATACGGTCTCAAGTTCACATATAATATAGAATGGCCTCGGGCCCATATATAATACAGAACGGCCATAGGCCTAACAGATACAGAACGACCATAGGCCTAACAAATACAAAGCAGCCATAGGCCCAGAAATAACAGAACGGCCATTGGCCCAGAAATAACAGAACGGCCATCGGCCTAGAAATAACGGAATGGCCATCGGCCCAGAAATAACGGAATGGCCATTGGCCTAGAAATAACAGAACGACTTTAAGCCCAGTTCATATATGTATGGACTCAAGAGGTGGCTCGCACGGATTCTAGAGATGGCTCCCACCAAAGTGTAGCACTTAGTTCCGTACAGCACTTTGTTCGATACCAGAAATCATCAGAGCAAATTAACTTCAGAATCATACAGAAATTACACACATTCTTTCCATTATTCACATGAATTAACATAGTTAATATGAGTTTAATAGAATGTTACCAACAATTATTAGCAAAAGGTAAGCACATTTTACAGAGTGAACGATTACAGGGATACGTGGATACCGTAGTTCCATAATGCACCTACGCTCCATTTATTTGTCATGAATCAATATAGCCATCTTGCAGATAACAAAATGTTAGTATTCATTATTAACCATAAACAGAACATACTGCTCAATAAAGCTCTTAGGTTTTCCCATGGTTTATTACAGACATAGTTGTCTTGCGAATAACAGAACATTAATAATAACTATTATCAGAAGACACATGCATCACTACAGTACTATTGATAGAGACAGAACCATTCACATCATAATGGCCTCGGGCCCTCCTCTATTAATAGGGACAGAATGACCTTTGGTCCATATCAATGCCATTATTCTAACATATCTATTAATTTAATCAAAGCACAATATCAATGGAATAGGCCATTCACAAACAACAATACATAAATCATAATCATAGAAGTAAGTGAAACGTAACGTTACACTACTATTACTCACAGTGATAGATTCGGATAGCAGTGGGATGATGTCCTCATCTTGACCTACAAACACATTGTACACAGCATTATAAGAACATACCCGATTCTTTACTTTACTCTTTAACTAGTTAGTCATATCGGTACTAAACTCATTAGTTTCTAATAATTCATAATCCATGTCTCAGAAGATAGGGGGAATCGATAGGAAAATGGTTCAGACGAAGAAACGGTACAAACCGGTGAATAGAAAGTGAACAGTCGTCACTAATTTGGGCATAACTATTTTTTTTTATTTAGAATTTGGGAGTGAGATCACTATCATTGGAAACTAGACTTCCGGGGCTTGATTTTAGGCTCAAGAATCACTCAAAACGGAGTCCGGATGCAAGAGATATGCTTGTTCAAAGTTACAAGGTATAAGCTCAAACAGGGTTGGCCGCACGTGCTCCCAATTGGACCGCTCGTGCGGCCCAATTCCGCTCGAGCGGAGAAACCGGCCGCTCGAGCACCCAAAAGTAGAATGAAACCCTTCTCTTTTCTTCATGCTCCGCTCGGGCGGTGCCCATGGCCGCTCGTGCGGTCTAGGCAGAATCAAACAATCCGAAAATGGTTTTTGCTCCAACACTTGATCTTTTCATTTTTTAAGCTTGATTTCAAGTCTAATTACTCAAAAACATGTAAAATTCCTTCCAAAACATGACAAACTAACATCATTCAAATAGAATTCCATCTCAATTACATCAATCTTGCTCAAAGTTAAACTTCAATCCCATATTTTCTATACATTCAAACTTCTACAACATGTGCCCCAAATCATGTAAATACATCTTACACATAGGTGATTCTCATACCAAATCTTATTATTCCATAAATCATTCTTAAGATTAAACTCAACTCAAGGTTCAATTTTTTGAATTCAACCCAATCCATTCATAACCCAACACACTTGTTCATTTACATATAAAATTTCCAAATTAAACCTTGATTTCATGTAGTAGATGGATTCTCTACAAGGTTAAGAGTTAGAGCCACATACCTTACCCAAATCTTTGTTCTTCCCTTAATCTCTTAAATTTTCCCAAGCTTTTGGTTGATCTTTTTCCTCTCTCTTCTATCTTCTTCAATCATCTTTAAGCTTCCATGGATGTTGAGTTTCCTTAGGGAGAAGCTTTGCCTCTTCTCTCTCTCTCACGGTTCTCCTTCCCTCTCCCTTAGATATTTTGGTCCAAATGATGAGTTCAACAACTCACATAGCATATATGTATATATAAAAGCTTTCCACAAATAGAAAGGGCCAAACACGCCCTTACGAATCGCACAAAATCACTTTTCAATTAAACCTCCCAGATAACTCTAAAAATTATGATGATCATAAATACGTCCTCTGTTCTGGTTTCTGAAGCCTCTAAGGCCTTCAATTTGCAGTGCAAAGTTAACCACCCAAACATGCATTATCGAATCAGACGAATTAGATTTCCAATTAATGTTCCCAAATAGTTCTAAAAATTCCCATTAACATACCCAAGTATTCAATTTTGATTTCTGGACCCATAAAGGTCGTCAATTCTAGTTTTAAAGTCATAACTTAACAGATAGTCCTTCAATTCCAATAGATATAATTAAATTAAAACACATTATCTCCTAGTTAAATAAGGATGACTTCTTATACGCATTTTGGGGTCGTTACACTATGCTTCAAGGGTAAGAGCTTGTCCCTTTTAAGCTTTGCTTTAGTCACTTGTTTGGGGACCTTTGCATGCTATTTTGAGGCTGGTTTTAACCTCTAAAAAACTCTATTTTTAAGGGTTTAAAATGATGGTTTGAGTCTTGTTTAGTTAGGGGGCGGTTTCCTCCCTTTGCTCTTTGGCTTGTAAAGCCTTTTGAGCCATCTTCCAAAGCTTTTAAAACAACCCTTTTCTTGGCCTTTTATCCACTGAATTCCAGGGGAATTTCAGTGGCAAAAACTTGGTTTTGATGTCCAAAATAGGAGGGGGTGGCCTCCCATTCTTATCTCTTGTTTGTCAGTGTAGATGGCTTAACATGTGAGCATGTTTTTCTGCCTTTTTTAAGCTTAGTTCAAGTATGTTTTTGGCTTTGTTTTGACATGCTTCAACTCTATTTTTGGTTGGTTGGAACACTTCTTGCTTGCTTTTTGTACTTGTAGTGCAATCATGCTTACTAGCCTAGCAGATTTGATGATTTAGCCTATTATTCTAGCTTATGTTAGTTTGATTCCAACATGTTTTAGCTATTATTTTGGCCCACTTTAACTCTTTTTTGGGTTGGTTAAGTCCTTTGAGGCTTGTATTGCATGGCTATAGTGTAGCGGTCTTCACTAGCTTAGTGTTTTAAGGTCTCTATCGTGCTTTGCTTGAGATGATTGCATGTTGTAGCATCATTTTACATGTGATTTTAGTGCATATAGCTCTGTCACACTCTCACTTATATCATTCTTTCATTGCTTTTGAGAGTTGAATTTTGAGCCTTGTTTGTGAGCCAACAAATGAGCATGTTTTTATAGCTTTCTATGTTTCAATTCCAGCATGATTTAGCCACTATTTTGGCATGTTTAAGCTCTGTCCAGAGCTGGTTTGGTCATTTGAGCTTGATATTGCATGCCTCTAGTGTAATGCTCTTCGCTAGTTTAATGCTTTTGGCTCTTAACATGTTGTGCATGAGTTGCTTGCATGTTGTAGTATTCTTTTGCATGCCATTTCAGCACTAAAAGTCTACAACCTCCCTCATTTCTTCATTTTTCTATTTGTTTTGAGGGTTGGTTAACCTTATGATTGTGTTTAAGCTTGAGATGGAGCTTGTGCTCAATGGCTTTAACTCTCTTTTGAGGGTTTCCCCTAGCCAAAGGCATGATCTCTCTCATGTCTTAAATCGTCCTTTGGTTGACCCTTCTCTCATTAGGGGACTTTCACATTGGACTTAACCGGTTAAAGGACTAATTGGTAAGCTAAAATGTGTAAACAAGAATGAGCAAAGTAAAACATGAACAAGATAAGCATTTGTGTTGCATTGCATGTGTTTGGATTAGACGTTAATCCAAACACAAGAAATGTGGGACGTTTCATACTCAGAGTGATGAAACGCGTCACGTTTTTTGGTCGCCATCACCCTTGATCATGCATGATAGGGTGGTGGCCCTTTGAGTCTTATTTGTGCACTTACTAAGCTGGTACAAGCTTGGTTCTTTGGCTATCATGCATTGAAAATGCTTGATTGGTGGCTTGAGAGCTAAGTGCCACATTCCTTTGAGCTTGAGAAATGATAAGGAGGGTGGCAGTACACACATTTCTTGAAAAATGCATTGCTTTGCCTCTGTTGTTCTCTGTTGTAGCAAAAACAGAAGCTTGGAAAAATGGGTGGCCTACCGGCCACATGCACTAGCCGACCGGCCAGGTGAGGTAGCCAACCGGCCACTTGCAGTAGCCGACCAGCCACCAGTTCAAAGGTTGTCCAATGTGTTCATGTGTTGAGGCAGAAGTAGTCTGGAAGTTGGTTCAATTTTCAGAAATTAAGGCAAGTGCAAACATAGGCAACTGACGGCAAAGCAACAGATTTTCGGGAGAAGCCAACTGAGCATGCATGTCTCCCTCGCCCGCAAGGCCATTTTATTGCTTAATTAGCTAGCTGTAATTAATTAATACATGTGTTGTAATTAATTAGTTTAATCTAGTTTGTAATATTTTAATTAGCTTAGCATGCTAGTTATTCAATTCGGTTTGTAATTAATTAGCTAGAATAGTTAATTAGTTCGTTTTGTAATAATTAGCTTAGCTTATTCATTCGGACCCTCCTTCGCGAGGGAGTAATGTTGTAATAAGTGTGCGTGCGTGCGTGTGTGCATGTCTTCCAACCCCATGTCTTTCTTCATTTTATTTATCCGCTTTTGATGGTTAGATTAGGGCATGTTTCAATTTGCATACCTTATGCTTTGTATGTTTGCATTCATTCATTTGTCTTGCATGCACTAGGCTCGGTGTATCATACAAACTGCATTGTATTTCAATACGCTTCTTTGAATACGTGTTTTAAAGCATGTTATCAAGTTGCTTCGTATGCCATCTTAGATAGTCGAGCCTATTTAATTGCCTTATTGCATGTGTTACATTAGGCATTCTAGCATAGTTAGGATCATGCATATTTCTAACTAGCTTTTGTTTTGGCTTGGAGTACTCTGTATGTTTTACGCTTTAGCATACTTGCATGAGTGTGAGTGCTGCCATGATAGCATGCTTTCCATGAGGCTATTTGCTTAAATGCTTAACTGTATGAGTGCCTATGGATGAAGGCTTGGTTGCTTGAATTGGAACAATTCGATGAATGTGCGTTTTAAGCCCACTTTGCGAAGTGGCAAATCATCATGTTTGAAGCCCACTTGACGGTGGCAAATCCGCACTTTAGCCCACTTGAGAGTGGCACTTTCAAACCATTTTTGAAAACAAACATAAGTTGTTTTGTTCCAATTCTCGCGATTTAGTCTATACTTGTGTGTGCGCCACATAGTAAAGTTAGCTAATAACCGGAATAAGAACACATGAGGTTTATAAAACAACATATCACATTAGTAGAGGCCGATCTTTGATCGGGCGAGCGGGGATGCTCATTTCAGAACCTTCCCCTCTCGTACCCAAGTTCCAGAGCCAAGCCAACTTTGGTGATGACGGACACGTGGCCTTTGGCACGAGTCAGGGTTTCCTAAATTTTCCAAAAATAAATATTTAGGTGGTGACTCTGTAATCTGGCAAAGCAATCCAGTTTTGGCATTATTTGATTCAAAATCGATTTTCTAAAATGATTTGCTAGATTGGACTCTTTGGCGTTTATTAGTCTCACATTGCACATTGTGAGATTAGATTCAGAACCATGACAGGAGTCCGAACTGTAGGAGACCAATTCGCGCCTCTCCAAAAAGGGGTGCGCGAAGAAAGTCGAGTCTACAGTTTCTGGCGACTCTACTGGGGATTTAGAGAACTTGACTCGAACTCATGATATGTTGTTTTATCTACATTTATGTGTTTCTTTTGTATTGCATTTGCATAGGTGTGCCTAAGTCACAATGTTTGCCATCTGCTATTCTTGAACGGTTTGCCAGAGACTCGCTTGGAAAGCTTGCCATAAGGCTGACCGGTTGTGGGCTCTGCTACGATGGGAACACAAACCTTGGATCTGGACTACTGATGTACCGTTTGATCCTCCTTTCACTTCTCGGTGTTAGGAGCGAGATGTATATTAGGTGGTCTTGTTGAGGCACCCTTTTTTGACTAATTGACCTAGTTGCATATCGGAAGCCATAGAGACTGTTCCAAACTAGGAGAGGTTTCTCACCCGAATGCAGGATTGTTTGAAACCGCATGCGTGCGTAGTGAACCCCTAGTTCCTAACGAAACTAGGACAAGGAAACCCTACCCCACCATAGGGGTGTTTTGGTTCTTACTTGCTTGATATGTGCTGTTAGGGTGTGTCTCTACTGGAATGTATTTATTAGCTGCAAGTCTGTGTATCAGTTTTAGGATATTAGTTTTGAGGTAGAAAATTTTGGGGCAGAATTTAGTAAAGAATACAGTCATTCAGCTATGCTCATATCTGTTCTAGTGAAACCAGGCTGAGATGCTGTCTATTTTCTCTTTTGCAAAGTAGTCTTGGAACCATAGCTTCAGAAGGCTCCAATATCCCCCGGGTACGCTGGACTTGTATCGATAGACTTTGTCAGGTCGGAATTGGTTAAGAAGCAACCTGTGTTTACCTCACTCCCACTGGTTACAAGACGAAGGAGGTTGAGGTAGAATTCACCAGTGCAGTTTCTACAGCAGTCACACCTCAGTTCACCCGGGTCTAGTCTGGTTTGGGAACAGTTGTTTGCATTCAGCTCAGCACGAGATCAATCACCCATTCCCATGGCTCAGTATCCCCCAGCCAGTGTGGAAGAACAAATATAGCACCTGCAACAGACAATTGAGGCACTGCAGCAGGACGCAGTCCGTCAGGCTAAAGTCATGGCTCGTCAGGCTGAAGTGATAACCCGGTTACAACAACAACAACCACAATTGGCTGCGGTTTTTGTATCTCATTCACCTCCCACGGGTTACCCGACACCCAAAGCCACTGCCCATACTGCTAATGTCCAAGAGACTCAGGGCAATTCGGCTGAGCCAATCCCAAAACAGGCCTCTAAAGTTCCTGTCTATCAAACCGAAGCTCCGTTTGAATTTGAGGTTGACCTAACTGCACTTAAGGTCAATAAACTGGAGAAGTTATTCAAACGAGCACAAGGAGTGAACTCCATCCCGGATTTAGAGGACGGGTATACTGAATCTGTAGTTACCTTACCGGAGCAGTATAAATGCTGCATATTGATCGCTTCGATGGCTCTGTAGACCCAATGGTGCATCTCCGCCTATTTTCTGATATCTTGAGGCCAATAGGTTTGACCGCAACCCAGAAGTTGTCTCTCTTCGGCCAAACCATGTCTGAGATAGTCGTAATCTAGTATGCTGAATTGGAGGACTCTGTGAAATAGAATTGGGAAGAGTTGGCTGAGGCCTTTATTGCTCAATACTCCTACGACACACAGATCGAGGTCCCAACTTGTGATCTCGAAGTCACCCGCCAAAGCCAAAGGAGGGTTTTTCAGAGTTCATGACGAGATGGAGAGCAAAGGCCTCGATGGTGACCATAAGGCCTTCCGACAAAGATCAGATTAGGATGATTGTTCAGAATCTGCATAGTAAGTTGCTGCAAAAGATGATTGTCCTACCTCTGTTGACCTTCCCAGACCTTCATGAAATGGGGGTTCAAATCGAGGATGCCTCAGACAAGGAATCTTTGTGGAAGATAATGAGCCTTTGAAGAAGAATGTTGTTCGCAGTTCTAATGCTACTACTGATGGTAGCACTGCTGCGAAATGCTCAGAAGTAGACGCTATCTCCACTTCTCTTAATGGCCAAAAACCAACCACTTCAACTTGGCCCCAAGCCCAAAATTTCCATCCTCTTTACATGAGTCTCTCTCAAGCTTTGAAAATGTAGCGAGAAGAAGGGTCCCTAGAGCTCCTAGAACCTCAACCCCTTCCAAATCCTCTTCCACCAAGATATGACCCAGCTAAATACTGTGCCTATCATCAACAGCACGATCATGATACAAACCGTTGCATTCGCCTCCGTTATAAGATTCAGGCTCTTATTGACAAAGAGACCATAGCTCCACCAAAAGGACCTCGGGCTAGTACTGACCCGTCGCCTTTACATCTCAATCTAATCCATACACTCCCATCCCCCTATAACCCTAGCATATACATCACCCCGGCCCATCTACCCAAGCCTGAGGTGTTCATTCTGGAAAGCACGGACTTGTGTATGATGGATGCACCTGAATCACAATCATCTCAAACCTGTGAATCCACTACTTCTGAGCTGATGAGAATGATTGGAGATCTTCAGAGAACTGTGGTAGATCTGGCCTTTAGGATATTGGCTCCATCATCGACCACATCACATACTGGGAATTTCACGCGAAAAAGCTCCCAAATCTTGGGACAGGCTGCATTGGAAGAAGGCCAATCCCTTGGCAAAGTGGAGACAAATGGCAAGAACAAGGTAGGGGCAGGCATTGGTCCCCATGAACACCTTCTGTGGGTTGTTGAGGCTTTCAAGGCTAAAGGAATAAACAAACAGCAAGTGCTCGTAGTTCTTGCAAAGACTGTGGACAACACTTTTGCCACTCAGGATAAGAGCATTCTAAATCAAGGAGCAAGTTGGGAAAAGGGCTGTCGTAACAGAAATGCCCCTTTTAGCTCCAATCCTCCACTCGGAAGAGATCATCGAAAGTCAGCACCTGCCAACCCCTTTGCCGGTATATCCAACACTTCACAAACCTCGAAGTACCAACCCCGAGGCCAGAGGGTCTTCAATCCCCTCTACATGACTTTGTCCAAAGCTCTCCAAATCCTTATAGGACAACGCCATCTCAAACCCCTTGAGCCTCGACCTCTCCCGGATCCCCTTCCGGCCAAGCATGATGCTGCTAAGTACTACGCCTTCTATCAACAAGCCGGCCATGACACTAACATGTGTTTTCGTCTTTGCCACGAAATATAAGATCTGATTGACAACGAGGTTAACGTTGCACCAGGTCCTGCAAAGTCTATCGGTACTTGATCAATGAACTTGGGGGATAATATGATTATGTGATCGGGGGATGAACCACCTGCCGATGGCGCTCAGTTTACTCCAGATTTGGAGATGGTACGCACTATTTTGAGCAATTTGCAAATACTGTTTATTTTACTTTATAACTTGGGTATTGGGTCAGTCTTGTTATGTTGTATTGAGTCAGTCTTTTTTTACTAAGTCAGTCGAGTCTGTCTTGTTATATCGAGTCAGTCCTGTTGTGTTAGAGTCGGGTGATTTCGAGGGTGTTACCTCAAACATCACTATCTTGTTTTATGTTTGTCTTTTACACTCTTTCTTTTGAGTCTGTTTCTGCCATGAAGCCAGTTGTGCCAGCAAATTTGAATGAAACGGTAGTGTTTTTCACCTACTTTTCTGTGCCTTGAAATCATTGCATTGACCTAAGTTTTTCAAAAACTTTTCTAATATTGTGGTGAAAACAAAGAGAGATTCCTCGGGATTTGCAAAAATTTGATCAATTGAGAGAAAGAGAGGCATGCTAAGCCCTTAATGAATGAGATCATGTTTGTTAATGTAAGTACTGAGAAGGATCCTAGCTTGATCTCGATTGGTTCTACATTGTCTTTAGCGCGAGCGACTAGTCGCTTTCTTAAAAAGATTTTAAAAAATGTTTTGTGTGGTCCTGCGAAGACATGCGTGTAATTGATCTTGAAATTATGCAGCATAGGATCACTCCCGGTCTCGGGACTCGACCCCTTTGCTTTCAAACCTTGAACTTTGACTCAGAATGTTCAACGATCAATCACAACATAAGGCTTGTATGGCCAAATCGGAAGCAACCCTTGAACTAGGGGCAAGAAAGTCAGATCAAGAAGATCAGATGTTACCAAAGGAAGCTTGTGAAGCTAGATTAGAAGTAGCCCTTGAACTAGGGGCAAAAATGTCAGATGTGCTCAAAAATTCAAAAGATGAGTCATTCCACAAACCAATGAAGACTGGCAAAAAAGCCAAATTCCAGAATGGAGAAAAGAAGAAAGTTTTTGCTGAAGGACAATTGAGTTCCTATCTGCAACGCTAGGGGCAAATTCAGACCCCAATTGGATGGGCTTTCACATCATCAAGACAATTTAGTCAGAAACAGCAGCCATTCTCCTAGGTTTAGATGGCTTCGAGATCTCAAAATCGATCAACATGGACAAGTTAAACCTTTTTATCCTTGAGAGGCTCGCTGGGCCGAAAACCTGGAAGGGCGACCCAGGAAAAAGTTAGAGCAGAGGAAAAGAAGAAAAAGAACAAAAAATGAAAAAATGAAGAAAATGAAAAAATGGAAAAGAACAAAAGAAAAGAAGAGAAGAAAAGAAGAAATGAAAAAAAAAAGTGAAAAGAAAAGAAAAATAGCTCACAAGGTCGAAAACCCAGAAGGGCGGCCTTGGCAAAAGTTAGAGCACAAAAGGAGAGTGTCAACACTCGAGTGAACCTTAACCCGGAACTACGTCAAGCCTGATTCCCATGTTTGGGATACGTAGGAACTTCATCCTGAAGTCCAGCCCCAACCATTTTTAGCCTACTTGGCTCATCCATGTTGAGTGGCTTATCCTTGTTCAACTCAGCTATCTTGTCTATGTACAAATTGGCTCGTCTTCGTTCAAATTCAGTTGTTGTATTCCGTTGGAAGATTCAGCTGCAGAACAAATCAAATTTCGATCTGAGGTTATGCATCTCCAGAGTAGATTTCGCGTTGGTTGAGCAGTGGCCATTTGCAAAGATAGTTTTTGAGAATTTTTAATGAGGTTGACTAATTCTTTCGAAAATTATTCTATTTTTCCAAAACTGGACCATTTCTTGGACCCAAAAAGGAAAATTTTCAGCGCTCACAACCTGACTTGCATGATTTCGAATCAGAAAATCGAACAAGTATGTTAATCTAACTCTCATGTTGGTAAAAATTTGTTTTAGTAGAAGACAAAAATGGTCAAAATGATGAACTAGAGGCACAATTGAGTCAGGTTTTCTGTCTTTTTCCTGCTATCAACATAATTACCTGAAAGGGCACAACTAAAGCTAACAGCAGAGGGCTGAAAGCTCTCACATCCTCCAAGCAGCGAGGTATCAAGCCATGTGCGAAGCACAAGCTAGAATGGAGCAGGGTATTCCACTCCCTCATCTGGACAGGTCTGGTCACAGTCAAACTAGCCAAGGGCATCGTCAACTGATGTCAGCTGTGGATCTGCTGCACATCCAGTCGTGCCATAACCCCTCTGTGGGAAAGCTTACTGTTGTGAGTGGAAGAAGGAGAATCTAGTAGAATACTAGGGGCAAGAGCCTACAACTTCCTATTTATCCATCAACCACCCAGGGGAGGGATAAAAAATAAGAGAGATTGAAGAATAGAGAGATGTGCGCTAAGAGAAAAAGTGAGAAAAGGGCTTTTTAGAGAAAAAGAGATTAAGTGCCAGAGTGATGTGAGAATCACAAATAAGAAAGGGTGTGAAACAATACCCGAAGAAATAGGCTCCTGTGAACTGAGAGGTCTCTCACCACTGGAACATATTTGAGTCTTGTGTTTGTGTGTTTTTGGTTTGTCTCGATTCTTGTTTTGAGTCGTTTTGAGTGTCAATAGATGTGTTTAGGTTGTTTTACCTTTGTTTTCCTTTGATCGAGTCATTTTGACTATGGTCAGTCGTAGGCTCAATACCCGGTTAATAACTCATTCTCAAATTCAATTTCAAAAAAAAAAAAAAAATCATTTTGTGCCCGGAGTGTTGTGCTATTCTCCACATTTGTGCAAAATAGGATTTGTTCTTTCATAAAACTGCAGGGTTCAACCTAGGTCATTGTGAAAACAATAAAACCAGGACCTATCTGAAGCGACATAGGTTCCGGACTGCAAAGCAAAAGAAAAGAGGAAAAATTTGGAGCATCTTGGTGTGTTTCAACTTCGGCAAGTTCCAAGACTGCATTCCAGGTGCATCTTCGCTAGGCCTCGCCATTGCTCTGGAATATGAGTGTATCTCGACTCCAAGTTTAAGCCTGCTTCAAATCAGAATGGCAGCCTATAGACGTGCTCGAACATCACGGCTATCGTTTGTTCATTAGCTACTACAGTTCGGACTCAATGTCACGGTTCTGAATCTAATCTCGCAAAGTGCAATGCAAGAACGATAAATCATCAAAGAGTCCAAATCCGGCAAATCGTTTTGGAAAACTAATTTTTAATAAAGAAGAGCCAAACATGAACTGCTTTGCCAGATACAGAGTCGCCACCTAAATATTTTATTGTGGGAAATTTAGGAAACCCTGACTCGTGCCAAAGGCCACGTGTCCGTCATCACCAAAGTTACCTCGGTTCGGGAACTTGGGTACGAGAGGGGAAGGTCATGCAATGAGCACCCCCGCTCGCCTGATCAAAGGATTGGCCTTTACTAACATGATATGTTGTTTTTGAAAACACATGTGTTCTTATTCCGGTTTATTAGCTAGCTTTACTATGTGATGCGTACAGCATACAAGTATAGACTAGATCACCTAAATTGGAACAAAACATCTCATGTTTGTTTGTTTGAAAATGGTTTGAAGGTGCTACTCGCAAGTAGGCTAAGACGTGGATTTGCCACCCTCAAGTGGGCTTAAGAAAACATGATTTTGCCACCTCAAGTGGGCTTAAAACTCGCATTTCGATGAATTGTTCTAATTCAAGCAATCCAACTTTCACCCACAGGCATTCATGCAATTAAACACTTAAGCAGTTAGCCTTATGGAAAGCATGCTATCATGGCAACACTCACACTCATGCAAGATGCTAAAGCATAAACACTTATAGTGTACTCCGAGCCAAAACAGAGAACTAGTTAGAAATCATGCATGATCCTAGTTTATGTTAAGATGGCTAATGCAATATACACAAAAATACAGCTAAAATAGGCTCAGCTATTCTAAGATGGCATATGAGATGCAACTTGATAACATGCCGTTAAACACGTATTCAAGTAAATGTATTGAAATACAATGCGGTTTGTATGATGCGCCGAGCCCGGTGCATGCAAGACAGATGAATGATGCACGCATGCGAAGCATAACGATGCTAATCGAAATATGCCCTAAAACTAACCATCAAAAGTTGATAAGTAAAAGGGAGAAAGATGTGGGGTTGGAAGACATTCACACACTCACGCACACTTTTTACAAAATTCGCCCTCTCGACGGAGGGTCCGAATGAATAATACAAGCCAGCTACGCTAAGCTATTCTAACTAATCTAATAATCTAATTAGACTAATTATTACATAATCAAATTGAATAACTAGCTAACACTAAGCTAATTATTACAACACGTTAACTAATTAATTACAAGACAAGTAATTAACTACAACTAGCTAATAAAGCAGTAAAAATGGCCTCGCGGGGAGGGGTGTATGCATGCTCAGTCGGCTCGCTCGGAAATCCGTTACCATGCCTCATGTTGCCTCTGTTTGCACTGTTTTAGACCTCTGAAAATTGTGCCAGTCTCCACAACACTTCTGATCCATCTCATGGACATTCTGAGAGGTCATCGGCCAAGAGATATGGCCATCGGCCAAAGGAAAATGGCTATCGGCCAATTTCAAGGATATCGGCCAATCATTGATAGCCGATCGGCACACTGTATAGTCGATCGACCAATTCTTCTTGCAAACTGCTCCTTTTGCTACAACAGAGCACAAACAGAGGCATGGAAATGTATTTGCAAGAAAATGTGTGTGCAACTACACCCCTTATCATGTCTAAGGCTCAAAGGTGGGTAGTGCTCGACTCTCGAGCCATCAATCACGCATTTCGATGCATGATGGCCAAAGACGCCGAGTTACACAAGTCAATAGCAAATGAATGCACAAAAACACATAAATGCTTTAACCTCTATCATGCATGATCAAGGGGGTCGGCAACCGAGAGTTGAGGCACATTTCATCACTTCAAGTATGAAACGTCCCTCGTTCCTCGTGTTTGGCTTAACACCCAAACCAAACACAATGCAATGCAACATGATTGACTTATCAAAACTAATGGCATGCCAACTTAATGCAATGCAACCTAAACATGTAAACAACATGCAAGAATCATGCAATGCAACAAGCATGCGACAACATGCAATGCGACAAGCATGCAACAACAACACAATGGAACAAGCATGCAACAACATGCAATCTAACAAGCATGCAACAACATGCTAAACATTATAAACATGCAACAACATGCAAATAATAATGCCATGCAACAATATACAAACAACAATGCAATGGCAAGGACCATGTAATGAAACACTTAGTGGACTTAAACCGCATATGGACAGACCTAAGAGGGTCCAAAACAGTGGCCAAAAAGTTGAAATGAAGGCATGAAATGCAAGGCAAGCATGCATGCCCAATTGGCTCAAGAATTGAGGCATAAGAGGACAACTCTCAAGAGCACTTAAAGAGTGATAAGCATGGACATGTGACAACACTATAAGCTCTGAAATGATGTATGGAATGGTGCTAAACCACTCAAACAATACAAGTACGGCGTGCAAGAGGGCTCAAAGCTTGAAACTAGCATATGCCTTTGCACTATAGCTATACGAAACATGAAGCATGTGGCAAGTACAACCCAAAACAGCCCTAGATCATGCCAAAATGAGTCTAAAACATGCATGGACCAAAGCTAAAACAAGCCAACATGAAGGGCATAAGACATGATGCATACAAGGCCAATAAGGATGATTGCACTACACCTACCAAAACCAAGCATGCGATGACTTCAATAACAAAAATCAGAGTTATATCATGGCAAAATGAAACCAAATACACACTGATATGACAACTTACAAGCTTAGGCAAAATGGCATACGCAATGGCTCATTCTTAAGGCATAAAGAACCAACTCCTCAAAGCATGGAAAGAGTGTATGAACATGAAACATGGACTGAAATCACATATGAAATGATACCGAATCATGGAAGTAGCCCAAGCAATGCATGCTAGTGGACTTGATACATAAAGATAACAAGCTAAATTGAACCATGACTATACAAAACCATGCATGCATGGCCAAAACAACACAAATCAGAGCTAGAGCATGCTAAAACATGAACAAAAGCTTCTTAGAGTTGAGCCAAAACATGCTAGAATGATGGTCCAAACACATGATGCATGTTATGCTAGCATGCAAGATTGCACTACAAGTGCATGGAGCATGCAAGATGCTATCAAACCAACCTAAAACAGAGGTATAGCGTGGCAAAATAACACCAAAAACTTGCTGAAATGGAACCAAAACATGCTAGACAAACATGCTACTTTGATGAGCCATCTATACAAGCATACAAGACACAAGGAGAGGGGATAACACTCTCCTATTTGGGACCTCAAAACACCATTTCCACCACTAAAAATCCTCTGAGTTTTAGTGGTGAGAAGGCCAAAACAAGGTGGTCCCAAAAGCTTAAGAGGAAGGCACAAGAACAAGACCAAACAAGGCCTAAGAAGGGGTGAACCACCCCCAACACAAAAGTGACCTTAAACAAACATGTTAAGCCTTAAAAATTAGAACTTTTTACAGTAGAAAGTTAAGCTTAAATCAGCATGCAAATAGGGCCAAAAGCTTAAACCAAAACAAGGATTTAAAGGCTAGTTGACTCACCCTTGAAGAACACCTTCAAAACCACAACCCCAGCAGTTTTTCTGAGCTTAAATCAATCCAAAAACACTAACACCAGCTCCTAAGGACCTCAGCAACAAAAGGATGGTGTTCTAGTAGGTACTTTAGTGCAAAAGTGTGAAGAAATTACACTTTTGAGCACAAACAAGTGCAAATATAGAGAGAGAGAGGGAAAATATATATATATATATATATATATAACTTCTATATCAATATCTTAGAACCTCTGGAAAGGGAGAGGGGGCCTCTTCCTTCTTATAGAAATTCAATTCATTCCTAAGCTTGTTGAGCAAGCTAAGGACTTGAATCAATCCCTCCATACACGTGTATGGAGGATCAAAATTGTGCTCACTAGCTGTCACAGCTGGCATGAAAATATCTGAAAAAGCAGATAGAAAGGTCTCGGCTAGAAAATATGGTCGATCGACCAAAAAGAGTGCCGATCGGCCACCACTTATGGCCGATGGCAAGGAAACAAGGCCGACAAGCACAAGGCTTGGCCGATGGGTTGTAAGGATGGCCAACAAGCCACCCTATTCTCTCATAAACAAAGCCACAGGTCCTCGGTCCACAACCAAGCACAAAACAGACATGTTGAGAGATCCTAAGGCAAGGCGCGCAGCCGAGACCTTCAGGAACTCAAAACGAACACGAGCATGGATGATCATCGAGTGTTCAAACGATGACGTCCAAGTCTTGAGGACGGTCAAAAATGGGGTGTCTATAGTTGCCCCTCTTTGACAGAACTCGAAAGTCATAAGATGACGGGAGTGAATGTCAAAGCCCAGAGACGACCTATTTTTGACAAGGCCAAAGACTTAGACAAGCATACATGATAACAAAGAGATGCGCCCACAGGCAGGGGCAAGATGCAAATGACACGCACAAAGCCGAACATAAATTAAGATCATGCAAAGAAAGCTGTAATGAAGCATTTATACAAAATAAATACAACAGTTTAAGCGAATAAGAAACAACAGTCTCACACATTCGAATAGAAATGATGTAAGAAAATTATATAATTCTCACTGCATCTCACGCGGAGAATATCGAGAATACTCGGAGTCTCAAACACAACACCTCTAAGCATATCACACGCGGGAGAGGAAAAAGTAACATCTCCTCAGCGTATCACACACGAGAGAGGAAAGGTGCAACACTTCTCAGCGTATCACACGCAAGAGAAAGGAAGGAAAGCATCTCTCAACGTATCACACGCAGGAGAGGAAAGAAAGCATCTCTTAGCGTATTACATGCAAGAGAGGAAAAGAGCATCTCTTAGTGTATCACATGCAAGAGAGGAAAAGTGCATCTCTCAGCGTATCACACACGAGAGAGGGAAAGGTACACCTCTCAGCGTATCACTCGCGAGAGAGGGAAAGGTACACCTCTAAGCGTATCACACGCGAGAGAGGGAAAGGATAACAGTGCAAACATTGAGGAGTTGCATAAGCATCAGAGTGAGTCCAAATGCTTCTGACAAGGGTACAACGAGAACACTAAGCGCACCCGGGTATTCGTAACCGAAACAAAACGAACTCAAAGGAAAGGAAGGGTCTCACATGGAATTCCTCTGAATAAACCGCACACACAATGCTGTCTAGTTACTGTCTTCATATGAACCGTACATACAATATCGTGCCTGCACAAAAGAAACTTTGATAGATACAATAGAGTAGAAACATATATAGATAGAATGCGCATAACAATGCAAGTGAAAAGGTTGTATGACAATGCAAGCGAAATGGGCGCATAACAATGTAGGTCGAACGTGCATGACAACGCAAGTAAAATGTGCATAACAATGCAAGTAACGTGCGCATAACAATGCGAGTAGGATGTGCATGACAACGCAAGTAAAATGTGCATAACAATGCGAGTAGGATGTGCATGACAATGCAACAAGTGTATGCTCCATGCAACCTTAGGATGCATATTCTATGCAAGAGGGAGAAACTCGCATTCTATGCAAAACATGGCGAAACACTGTAATGCAATGTATTCAAAGAAATTTTTGAATCTTGAAATATACAAAAGGATACGAAAAAGGATACATCTTGTACATATCGAGTGCCGCACACGGAAGACACGGTTCGAGGTCACCACGAAGGCCGCTTGAACTTCAAAAGTGTATTTTCTTGCATTTTCTTGAGGGATGAGGGTACCAAACAACAGAAATACCACAAACAAGGGCATTGGAAGTGCATCGGCCATAAGGGGAAGCCATCGGCCATCAAAAGAGCTTATCAGCAAAAAATTTAGCCGATTGGCTAACAATTTGGCCGATCGGCCAAAAGTGGCAAATTCGGGGCAATTTTGTCCATTTGCTTCGGGTCTTTAAATATAGGGTTCCAAACCCTATATCCTTACTTCTCCTTAGCCGAAAACTCTTGCTTTCTCTCTCTAGGGCATTTTCCTTCCTTTGATCCGTGTTTTTCTCCTGTTTTCAAGCCTCCTGCAACTTCCGATTCGCAAAACCCTCTTCGTTCCAAACACTTTGAACCGATCGAAACACGACTTCGGTGCCACATTCTCGGTTTCCACCACTTGGGGTTTGTTTCCCCCGAGTTATCCTTGGTCTTCATGCCCTTTCCTACACTCTGAACCTTTTCTCCCATTTTTCACCCCTCGGGGTTGACTTTCGGTTGACTTTTTGCGTTCTTGCCCACTTTCCATACCCTCAGCCATTTTTGCACTCTTCTCAAGATGGCGGACGATATTCCATGGGCTGGAACTCCTCTGGAGATGGATATGGATCCTGAGGTCGAGCTCTTACCTCTTAGTGTTTGACCTTTCGACCCGGCGACATACCGGCTCGCGATACATGTGCTACACCTCGATAGCATATGCCAGTTCAGGAGCTATGCACGAGGTGCGCCATTGGAGCTCCTGCTACGCAAGCCGGAGTCGCATCTTTCTTACGGCACCGCTGAGGTACACCCTTCCTCTTTACTTTCTGAAATGTAGATCGTAAATCTTGGATAGCTGATACTGCCCTTTAACTGATCATCAGAAACACACTTGTAGATCACATGCTTAGTTCACCCTGAGCACACTCATACACGATATCTGCGTAACCTCGAACACATGCACACACACTGCATTTTTATCAATTCTGAACACATTCAAACTTTGTATTTCTAACACTGCTTCGCATCTGTTTGTCTTTGAACACAGGGAGATTCCCATGCCTTCCGGGGGTATGGGAACACCATTGCCCGAGGTTGGTACATGGAGTTGCTCGACGAGGTTCGCCACATCATTGACGAGGCCGGCTTCGATGTTTTCTGCATGGGACTCTCGCGCCTTACTGCGAGTAGGCCCCTTCTAGGCGCGCTGGTGGGGAGGTGGTGGGACACCACCGATTCCTTCCACCTTTCTGCAGCGGGAGAGATGACGATGACTCCCTTTGACTTTTCCATGCTCACTGGTATCGGAGCAGGGGGTGATCCGATTCCCTTCGACACAGACATGGGCGAGTGGGACGCTGCCCAGATCTTCTTGCTCGGCGCTTGCCCACCTCTCTCCCGGCTAGGGTTCGTGAGGTATTCTTGGTTCAAGGACCAGTTCAGAGTACATGCCGATGACCGCGAGGAGGTCGAGCAGTATGCCCGAGGGTTCATTATGTTCTTGCTGGGCACCACTTTTTTCGCCGACCGGGCGAACACAGTTGCCCTCTATCTGCTGAGCGTGCTGGTGGATGTGACCCAGATCCGACGCTATGACTGGGGTGGTGCAGGCCTAGCCACGCTTTATGGATACATGAGCTCCTTCTCTCGCCGCAGCGGACATCTACTAGGAGGCTACTGGCGAGCCTGGGAGCTACATTTTTCCTTTTTGTTTTACAGTTCTGCTTTACACTATCGGTACACCACACACACTGCATATACGTAATCTCCTTTACACTGGCTGTACACTGCACAATACACTGCACACCATTCTCTGATTTCTGCTTTATCTGCATACTGCCTTACTGATAAGCATACTCATTCTTGCCTTGTTACGCTCTGTAGTTGTGGGTGTATGCCTACTTTCTGAGGCTTGCTCCAAAGCCGGAGGTGGAGATGCCTCTCGCCATTCCATATTCTCACAGGTATGACGTGAGGTGCGAGCGGAGGCCGCGGGAGTCTTTCCTGTTCTTCCACAGATACTTCGACACCATTACCGCAGCAGAGGTATTTCAAACATTACAATTTATTTAAGTTTTCGCTTTACATTTTACTTTCAACAGCAGATAACCAACTGTATATCTTGTCATTTGAAGATCACCTGGCAGCCCTGGGCCGCGTTGCCGGAGGCAGTGAGAGACCAATACGCTGGTGCTCGGGAGACTGCCCGGTTCAAGGTTTTGCTGGAGGGTCCGGTCTGTCGAGCTTGGTACCTGGGAGAGCGTTTCTTGTGGCAGACCCTTGGCTTACCTCAGCAGATAGTCCCGAGGCCACCTCCTACCCACATAAGGCATACATAGAGGTACACCCCGCAGGAGATGACCGACTTCACTATCGGCTGGGACTCTGAATTTTTCAGAGATGAGGGCGACTACGCCGTTTTCATCGAGACTTATCTTATGTGACCTCTGGCCAGTGCTCGTCGAGTTGAGAGGGATAGGCCTGCAGTGCTGGTAGGAGGAGCAGGAGCACCGAGGGTGACTTAGGCACGTGACCGGAGTGGTTCCTGGAGGGGACGCCGAGCGGAGTGACTAGAGCTGCCCACCACCATGACATGCCGAGGATAGGGTGGGGAGACTTATCAGATACCCATCGCTCCTCCTTCGGCTGATCATGAGTTCATCGGAGTCTGCGGCTCGACCCTGGTATGTACTATACTTTGCATCTTGTACAGTCATTTCATTTCATTTGATATCCTGCAGAATACTAATGACTTCAACATTTTTGCAGGCTTCCATCGAGTATACTGGACAGGCTCTGGAGCTGTCAGCCTCAGTGATGGGGATGCTACAGAGGAGCATAGACCTGCTCAGTATCTATGGTATCCCGGTGAGTTCTTTCAACCTTAGTCCCAAAACCTTGCACATTCTGTTCCATACTGATCTGATATATCACATTGTCAATACTGCGCTTGATACACAGTACTTACATACTACTCATAGCACTGATACACTGTAACTCATACACTGTATACGACCTTCATACACTGTACTCATACACTGCTCACGGCATTCATACACTGTACTCATACACTGTATACGGTATTCATACACGACTTTACATAGCATAACTGATGCGTTTGCCAATTGTTCTTTTTCAGGCCCCATTCCAGATACCGACCACAAGGGGTGCTCCAGCAGGACCATCTGTACCTACCCGAGGAGCAGGAAGAGCAGGACGAGGGATCTCAGTACGCAATCGCAGCAGGGCCGGGCATACTCACTCTGGGAGTAGCTCGCGAGCACCTGTCCCAGATGACGACGAGTTTGATGCAGAGGTAGAGTCATCTCAGGATGAGGCTGGGGATGGCTCGGGCTCAAACTCTGATGGCGGAGCTGACGTTGGCGATCCTGGACCTTCGTCGAGGAAGAGAACGAGGACGGACTCCCACGCTTGAGGCGACTGGCGCTGATCCAGATGCTGCTCTTCTTTTTTGCTTTACTTTTCTTTTTACTAGCAGTTTTGCACATTGTACTGCGTCAGGCAGATTTTATTTTCTTCAAAACTATGTACTTTTTGCAAAAGAAAATATGATGGAATGAAACAGCTCTTTTTGTTGAAAAAGTGTTACATTTGTACATTCTAAGCATCGCATCACATAACAATGTAAATGAGATTGAACTTTGTTTTGAAAACTAAACACTCGAATTGCATTAATCGGGTAGTAAACCAACTGACAACAAAACAACTCGATAAGCAAAACAAAGAAACTTGACATGCTAACCAAATGTAAATACAACTCGATAAGCAAGACAAGGACTAAAGAACACAAAATACAACTCGATAAACAAAAGTACAACAACTCGATAAACAAATTGAAGTAACACAGGCGTGACTTCGCAAAATCATCACCGAAAGGCATTTGAAGTGGAACCAGTCACAAGTTCTGACATATCCAACACATAGACAACCCAGAGGACAAAAGGAAGGGCCATCGGCCAAGATGGAGGCCATCGGCCATAAGAAAGACCATCGGCCATCATTATTAGCCGATCGGCTAAAAAGATAGTTGGTCAGCACTCTTTTTGGTCGATCGGCCAAAAATGGCAAGAACCTCCAGAATGTTTCCACCTGTCTTCCACTAAACACCTTATTTTCTACAAAATCCCCAGCTTCATAGTTTCTCCATTTCAGCTCAGTTTTGCACCAAATGGAAGCATTTCTTGTCCAAAATCTCACAAATTGGATTGCTAGTTTGGATGGTCGGAAAAGCTGAATTTTTGAGGCTTCGACATAAATGCACTATTCACGTTGAGTCGCACCCCGCTGCGTAATCCATTCCTTCATGCCGCGGCAAGGTTTTGGAATCCGGTGACATATGTCTTCAGCTTTGGCGGACAAGAGATATGTCCCACTTTTGAGGACTTCCAAGCTTTAATGGAATCCGAGCGCGATGAAGAACACTTGCCTCAATTTCACTTCGGCTACGTCCAAGCCTTAGGACGGATGTACGGTTTTACTTTGCACGACGCTCGGTCATTGATTCGCGACGGGGAGCTAGACATTCTGAGCTTGATTCGTCGTTTTTCTGATGCCGGCAACTGTGGCGATCATCATTGGCAGGGTTATCGGTGACATGCACTTTGCTTGTGCATGTTGTCTCATTTCTTGCTTGCCCCAGGCTCCGGTGGGTTTAGCGCCCGTTTGATTGAGATTGCGGAGGGCTTGAAAGAGGGCAAGAGCTGCATCTCCATGACATTAGCTGACATTGATGGGTTTGGACGCTTTTCATCGCTGGGAGACGACTAGATTTACGGGGAGTCCATCACTACTGCAGGTAATGTTTCCCACCCCATATCACATATATTTCTCACATCACTCGGCTTCAGGTTCGATTTTTCTCTCAAACCCCTTTTCTCACTTTTTCTCTCAATGTACACCTCTCTATTCTTTAATCTTTCGTTTTTCATCCCTCCCCATATATGGTTGATGGATAAATTGAAGGTTGTGGACTTATGCCCAACATATTCAGCTCGCAGCTATTTCTTCCGACGACGCCTGGTCGATGCCCCCGATGAGGGATGGTGGTGCGATTGGATGTGCAGTTTGTTTACTCTCGGCATTGCTTGGCGCTGCCCCTAGCTTAATTTACTGGCGATGAGCTACAGCATGACTCGCCAGCCCAGGATTTAGTTGATTGGCCTGACACACTGCATCTTTTACTTTCCGTTCCGATTCCTACGCCAGTTTGGTCATGATCAGACTTGTTCGGAAGAGGGGATAGAGTATCCGGCTGTATTTCCGATCCGAGGTGCACAGTTGGCTCGGTATGCCATAGCATGGAGAACGAGAGAGCTTCTAGCCCCCGCTCCCACTTTCAGTTGCACCCTCTCTGATGAGTGCAGAGCTTGGCTTGATAAGGAGGTGCAGATCGGGCCTACTTTGGCATCAGAGGCTTCGACCAGCTCTGGGAGGGGACGCAGGAACACCTGACCGTGCCCCAAGTTTATTTGCTTTAATCAGTACTTTCAAGTTTTCTTTATGACTGTAATAGAAAAAAAAAAGCAACTTCAATTTGTATTCAAGAGTAGGAGAACTCTGTACTGAAATCAATGTAATTGAAGGTTGTGGGTACTGAAAATTTTCCGTTTGGTCCAAAAATGGTCTAAGTTGTAAAAAGATTAATTTGAGCAAAATCAACTTTTATTAAAGCTTTTCAAAACCATTTTCGATATGAATCACAACTGGACACGCTTGAGATCTATCACTGAGATGTACAACCCCGGATCCCAGCAACTGGAAAGTTGCCCCTAGTCTGAATAGCACTGCACTGGAGATCACAACCGAGCTCTTGAATGTAGAATAGACAAAGATGACCAACATGATCATATGGACAAAGTTGATTTGGAAGTGTTTACGGCTGGACTTCAGGATGAAGTTGCCTACGTATCCCAAAGATGAGAATCAAGCCTTACGTAGTTCGGCTAGGGTTCACTCGTGTATTAACACTCTCCTTTTACGCTCTAACTTTTGCTAAGGCCGCCCTTTCTGGGTTTTCAACCTTGCGAGCTCAGTTTTTATAATTTCAAATTTTTCATGCTCTAACTTTTGCCTAGTCGCCCTTTCGGGTTTTTGGCCTAGCGAGCCACTTAGGGAAAGTATTTCTTCAACTTGTCTATGTTGATCAGTTGGGAGAACTCTAGGCCATCTAGGTCCATCAGAACGACAGCTCCACCCGACCAGATAGACTTGATGATATAAGGACCAGTCCAATTGGGTCTGAACTTGCCCCTAGGTCGTGGATGGAGCTCGGTTGTCTTTGAGCACCAAATCTCCTTCTTTTCAAATTCCTGGACTTAACTTCTTGTTGAAAGCCCTGGCAATTCTTCGTTGATAGCCCTGAACGTGATACAGTGCTTTCAGCTTTCTTTCATCAAAGAGCATGAGTTTTTCGAATCTGCTTTGCTGCCAATCTGCCTCAGCTATCTGACACTCAGCCAGTACTCGTAATGACGGAACCTCAACTTCGATAGGTAGAATAGCCTCCATCCTATAAACCAAGGAATACGGAGTTGCCCCAATAGAAGTTCGAATTGAAGTCCGGTAGCCCCACAGAGCAAATGGCAGCTTGTCTGGCCAGTCTCGGTAGGTTTCCACCATCTTCTACAGAATATGCTTGATGTTCTTGTTGGCGGCCTTAACTGCTCCGTTGGTCTACGGCCGATATGTAGATGACTTATAAAAAGCCACGTTGTGGGAACCATTATCTAAAATAATCTCATTCGGAACCCCGTAGCGACAAATGATGTTGTTCCTGATGAACTTGGCAACGTGCGATGCTTTCAACACCGCATAAGATTGGGCCTCAACCCACTTCGTGAAATAGTCTATCGCGACCAGAATGAACTCATGCCCATTGGACCCTTTTGGAGTGACAGCCCCAATTACATCAATCCCCCAGACTGAAAATGGCCATGGCGAAGTCATGTTGTACAGCTTCGACAGCGGAATGTTCATGCGGTTCGCATGGATCTGACATTTGTGGCATCGCCGAACAAAGCCAATACAATCCTCCTCCATGGTGGACCAGTAATAACCCTGTCTAAGGATCTTCTGGGGTAGCATTACCCTATTCATGTGCGCTCTGCACTCTCCTCCATGGATGGCCTCCATCAGGCGCTTGGATTCTTCAGCATCAGCATACAACTTATGCATCTTGAGATGACCTCTCTTGTACAGTTTACCCCCGCAGACGATGAACTAGCCATTCTTCAAATTACCCTCTTATCTTTGGCATTTGCCCCTGGTGGATACACCTCTTTTTCCAGGAAGTTCCGGACATCGTAATACCAGGGATTCTCATCTTGTACCTCATCTATGGCAGCAATCAGCTCGTAGGCCGGCACGAATTTTTGTTCAATGATGATCGGACGCATCTGGACTCCAAAAGGAATGTCTAACATAGAAGATAGAGTTGCTAATGAATCTGTGAACCTGTTGTTCTCTCTTAACAGATGAGCGAAGTTCAGTTTCTCAAACTGAGGAATCAGGATGTCCAAGGTCTGGCGATAGATTCTCATCTTTTCTTCTTTGACTTTCCAATCTCCTTTAGCTTGAGATACAACAAGGTTCGAGTCCCCGATGACATCCAACCGTTTTGCCCCTAGTTCTAGGGCGGCTTCTAGTCCAGCAATACATGCCTCGTATTCTGCTTCATTGTTTGATACTTTGAAACGGAGTTTGAATGCTAAAGGTATGAGGGAATTGTCGGGTGCTATCAGCGACACCCCTATCCCATACCCATATTGGTTTGACGCTTCGTCAAAGTACATCATCCAAGTCTCTTCTTTGACATGCAGAATGGCCTCGTTTGGGAACAGATACTCAACTGCTTCATCCCCTTCAACTAGGTGATCGACTAGGAACTCTGCTACTGCTCTCCCTTTCACTGACTTGCGTGTCATGTACTTGAGATCAAATTTGGAAAGCAGAAGCAACCAACAGGCTAGCCTACCCGTAAGTGCCGGTTTCTCGAAGAGATATTTGATGGGATCTAATCTCGAAACCAGTATTACAGAGTGAGCTAACAGGTAGTGCCACAGCTTCCTGGTAGCCCATACCAAGGCCAGAAAAGCCTTCTCTAGCGGAGTGTAGCGGGTCTCATAATCCAGCATTTTCTTGCTCAAGTAGTAGATAGCTCTCTCCAATTTGTCTTCAGACTCCTGCGCAAGCATGCAACCCATTGTAGTTTCAGTCATTGAAAGGTACAGAATCAACGGTTTCCTCGGCTCAGGCGGTAACAACACAGGTGGGTTCTGTAAATATTGCTTGATCTGTTCAAAAGCAGCTTGGCATTGGCTGTCCCATTGGAACTTCTTTCCTTTCTTCAGGAGACCAAAGAGCGGTTCACAAGTCAAGGTTAATTTTGCAATAAACCGCCTTATGAATTGTACTTTACCCAGAAAGCCTCGCACCTCCTTTTTAATCCTTGGTGGTGGCATTTCTAAGATGGCCTTGATTTTGGAAGGATCGACCTCGATACCTCTCTCTGTGATCAAGAACCCCAACATTTTCCCTGCTGTAACACCAAACGTACATTTCTGAGGATTCAGCCGCAACCGAAATTCTCTGATCCGCTGAAAGAATTTTCGCAAGGCGGTGTAGTGGCCCTCTCTTTCCTTGGACTTGACAATCATGTCGTCCACGTACACCTCAACCTCTTTGTGGATCATATCATGTAAAATCGTGGTCGCGGCCCGTTGATATGTAGCTCCAGTATTTTTCAGCCTAAACAGGCATCACCCTATAACAATAGGTCCCCTACAGGGTGGTGAAAGCAGTCTTCTCCCGATCTTCGGGTGCCATCAATATCTGATTGTAGCCAGAAAACCCATCCATTAATGAGAGTAGCGCATGCCCAGCAGTGAAGTCCACTAATTCATCGATATGCGGTAGAGGAAAGTCGTCCTTTGGACTGGCTTTGTTCAAATCCCTGAAGTCCACACATACCCAAATTCTGCCGTCCTTCTTCGGCACCGGAACTATATTGGCCAACCAAGTTAGGTTTTCAGATACCAGCAGGAACCCTGCGTCAATTTGCTTGGTTACCTCTTCTTTGATCTTGAAAGCCCAGTCCGGCCGGATCCTTCTAAGCTTCTGCTTAACAGGTCGGGCCTCTAGGTCAAGAGGGATCCGGTGCTGGACAATCTCAGGATTGATTCCAGGCATGTCTTCGTAGGACCACGCGAAAACAACTTTGAAATCTTTTAACAAAGCGACTAAGCGCTCGCGCTCCTCCGAAGACAACGTGGACCTGATCTGGACCAGTCGCGGGTGCTTCTCAGTACCCACATTAATTGTGGTGATTTCATCAAACAAGGGTTTAACAAACCTCTCCTGCTCTTGATCAAGAAAATATTGCAAAATCAGAGGAATTTCTTCCTCGTCGTTTTCATCAAAATTTTGAAAATCCTGATTAATGCAATAAATTAAGGGCATAGAAAAGTACTCGAAGGCCACAGCAGCACAATTCTCACTAAGCACTTCCAAATCGCCTGATTCCTCTGTTACAACAGACTCAAAGGAAAAAGAAAAAGACGACCTAGACAGGACTATGGCATCCGGGTTGTCACCCCCAAGAATATCAGACTCAGACTCAGACGAGCTGGAACCTGATTTCGACTCTACAGACTCGGTGGAATCAGATTCCGGCTCACTACCTGACCCGATGCTGCTCGATAAGAAGCCCTCCTCGTATTGCCAAACGTGGGAGAGTGCGATGGACGCATCCAGAATGTTTGAAGATAGGCTCACAGCTGCTTCATTCCCAATCATAGATACTGGGAGGTCATCCCCCAAGCACTCATGTAGGATCGGAGGATCTGAAAGTAGACAAGCCAGTGCTACCCCCATTTCAATCTCAGTGCTCTCGGAATCCTCTTCCTTACACTGCTCAGCCTCAGCTGGTGGGTCTGTCTACTCTTCGACAACATCATCCCCGAACAACTGCAAGTCGAAGAAAATCTCGAACCCTGGCAAGCACCGCCTCTCTGTATTTAGCCATGGCTCTGAGAAGCCGCAGAATGGAAAATCTTCCCCCTCCCGGATAAAGCGTCTGTTTACGGTACCCTGGATAGGCCGGTGAATCAACTCATAAGGCTTCCTGGCTTGTTTGGCTCTAGCTCTTCCGGCCATCTCTTTGCCTTTCTTCACCCAATCATCTTTGGTAGGCAAATAACCTCAACTACAGGTATGCGGGTTGTACGACACTTCGGCCGATGCTGTAATGCCCTTCCGGCCACTTTTCCCTAATCCCATCCCAGGGATGTGCTGGAGCTTGTTCATGAGGTACATAGACTGCGCACTGACATATAAACCCTCATCAACAGCTAAGATATTCTGAACAACCCGAGCCTCGGTTAGGGTGAATCTTGATAGGAACACATCCTCCGCGCCATGCTCGATATCCAGAACTGGTGTAGAAACCTCTGGCTACGGATGGATTGATGAATTCTCAAAAATTATAGCCACCCCCTTCCCGTGGGGGTACTTCAACATCTGGTGGAGGGTGGAAGAGACCGCTTTCACCTAGTGCAGCCACGGCCGCCCTAGGAGTAGAGTAAAGGTTGCGGGAACGTCCAAGATATGAAAGTCAATGTCGTGTTGTCCTGGACCAACCTGAGTCTGAATCTGCACAGTCCCCATCACCTCTCTGCTAGTATTGTCGTATGCCCATATCACCTGGGCAGTTGGCACAAAGTCCGCGGGCTTCAACCCAATTGCATATGCCGTCCTCGACGGGTACACATTGACAGCGGACCCTGTGTCAACAAGAACTACTGGTACCCACTTCTCTTTACACTCGACAGAGATATAGAGTGGTTTGTTGTAGTTTGAGCCCTCAGGTGGCAGTTCCTTGTCAGTGAAGGTCAACATCGGGGAAGCTCCTCCTTGAAAAACCAATCCTACCAGCTGCTCAGGCGTGGTGTTTATCGAAAGTTTAGCCTTGTCCATTGCAGAAAGGACAGCCTGTCGATGAACTCTTGAGGCCATAAGCAGTCCCCAGATGGAGATGTCTGCTTGTATCTTCTTAAGCTGTTTCAACACAGCCTCCTCTTCGAGCAATTTTTCTTTTTGCTTCTCTGCCTCTTTGTCATTTCCAGATGCCTCTGGTTGATCTAAGTACGGAGGCTTGAAATACCGCCCACTCCTAGTCATGTGGTCAACCTCCCCCACATACCAGGTATCATCCGGCTGGTTTTGTCCCCAGTTTTCATCTGTATGGGCAAGACATAGGTCGTCATCTTCCCACCACATACCATCGACAACCGACAGACACCTGTCTGGTTTTGTTACAACTATTCCTGTGCCTACAGCACCTTCCGTTCTTGTGTTCGCAGTACGTTCTGTCATCGTAGGGGCTTTGGCTTTGCTGGCCTTCTCAGAATCTTCGATCCTTTCCTGCTCAAACTGCTTCAGTGCAGCCTGCTGTTCATTATCTTCTGTACCCAAACTGCCCGTATTCTGAGCAAAATTCTTAACACTGGTGCTCTCCGGCGGTACATCCTGATTCCTGGCCCTTCCGGCCACTGTTGACATCCCAACTCTTGGTTGTTCCTGCTTTGGCTGAGGTGCCTCAATAACATCTGGCTCGTCGTTGAGCCACTCAGTAGCTTCTGCTGACCCATTCAAATCAAACCAGTTGACAGTCACGTCCCCCGAATCCTGTTCGTTGAAGAACTGAAGGTTGGAAAAATCCTCTTCCAGCTCGGCAAGGTTATCCAGCCCCTGATTAGGTCCATCCTCCCGTACTACATAGATCTCTGCCCCTACTGACAACTCCACCTCTGGTCTAGCCCGATCTATTAGTGTGATGTAACCGCCCGGGTTATACACAAATCTCGCAAATCCCTCAGGCTCTGAATCCTCATTCCTCTCTGCCTCCACAGTCGACCCAATTCTATCTTTGATAGTCACCACCACCATTTCAAGTTGGGTTTGGGAGATGTCCAACACAAGTCAGTGATGTCTGGTATGAACACCTCCGACTTGGGTAGGTGAGAAGGGGTGATATATATGCTAGAGTCGTATGACACAACCCCAGTTTGGATCAGGTTAATACGTTTGGGGGGTGGAGCTTGGTTATGTGGTGGGAGAGGGTTGGTTGTGACATTTGGTTTTTCTGGAGGCACGATCACCCTGTTGTCGATGAGATCTTGAATCTCATGACGCAATCTATAGCACTGGTCAGTGTCATGACCATGCTGTTGGTGAAAGGCACAATACTTTGCCGGGTTATAGGTTGGTGGGAGATTACTTAGTAAGGGCCACGGCTTTAGGGGCTTCAAGTGCCCTTTCTTGATCAAAACCCCCAAAGCTTTGGACAGAGTCATATACAGCGGGGTAAAGGTTCTCTGGCCTCGGGGTGGAAATTTGGCGGTTTGCGAGCTACTTTTGGATGCACCGGTGAATGGTGTAAGGGTTTTTGGGGTGGTGGTGGTGACCATACCCACATCTGAAGCTCTGGTAGCTGCAACGCTACTTGTGGCTGCATTCGTATTACGGTTGAATGCCCTCTTGGGCCGCTTTCTCTCATGATCAATGAGGCCCTGTTTCATAGCGTCCTCGATCTGCACCACAATCTCATGTAGATCTGCAAAGGTAGAAAGGGGGATGAGAATCATCTTTTGCATGAGCTTGGGTTGGAGGTTGCGCACAACCATCCGTATCTGATCTTTGTCAACCGGCCTGATGGTCATCATCAACGCTTTGGCCCTCCAACGGGTTACGAAGTCGGAGAAGCTCTCCTTTGGCTGTTGCCTAGTTTTCTCGAAATCACGAGTTGTGACCTCGATCTAACAGAGTCCTTTAGTTTTGCGTACCAAATCGCCGCTACGCCCGACAGGTCCGGCCAAATAGAGAAAGCTTCTGCAATCTGGAGAGGCCCATCGGCCTTAAGATATCTGAGAACAGCACAAATGCACCATAGGATCTCCAGGCCCATCGAAATGGTCCATGTGCGGCATTTTAAACCGGTCTGGCAGAGTCACGGCCGAGTCGGTGTATCCATCCTCTATATCCGCAATGGATTTCATGCCTTGAGACTTCTTGAACAGTTTTTCTAGCTTGCTCACTTTTAGTGCTGTGGGGTCCACCTCAAACTCAAACGGTGTATCCCCCAGGTTGGTCTGTGCTTTGGATAGCTGGGGTAGGATTGGGGACGGAGTTGGCCCCGTTGGAACGTCCGTATTTTCCTGGACGTTTGCTGTCTCCCTGAGTATTGGAACTCTAGGTGGGGGAGGAGGTGGGTGTGAAGCAGATGCGCCGGCTTGCTATGGTGGTTGCTGTTACTGAAGTCTAGCAATCAGCTCTGCTTGCTGGGTCATGACCTCGGCCTAGCGTGCAGCAAATTCTGCTTGGCGGGCAGCATCCTGCTGCATGGCTTGCATACTCTCCTGGAGCTGACGTATCATCTCCTCTATTCTTGCCATATTGTGCTGATTTAACTGAACAGCCGGTATATCTGTCTCTGCAGTAGACTCGGAAATCTCAGCCTAACTACTCAAGGACCACTGATTTGGCAATCAATGTATCGATACACTGCGCCTTACTGACCTCCGTCTGGTAACCGGGGGTAAAGAGTGGAACACTGGTTGTCCATCTGTCAGATCCTCAGATCGATGAAGTCTTCGATCTCAAACCTAGAGTGCCTGGGGAATATCTGCCTGGTCGGATGTAATTGTGCTAAACTACCTTGCAAAAAGATAAATAAATCATAAGGAAATAATAAGCAGAAAAATAGATAGCATAACAACTTAAGTAAAGACAAAACACAGTTGACATTTGTAAGCTGAATAAACTGTTCTCAACACTGATCACTGTTCCCAAATCATTGACCCAGATTTGATACCCTCAGGTAAAACTGATTTCCCAAATACTGATACTAATGCACACTGGCCTGATGCCCAGACTTGCAAATTGATACATGCATTCCTGTAGAGACGCACTCTAAAAGCACATAGCAAGCAAGTGAGAGCCAAAACACCCCTATAGAGGGGTAGGGTTTCCCTGTCCTAGTTTCATCAAGAACTAGGGTTTCACTATGCACATAGTGGTTTCAAACAACCTACAATCGAGTAAGCAACTTGTCCTAACTTGGAATGGTCACTACAATTCCTGATATGTACTAGGTCGAATGGTCAAAAAGGGTGCCCCGGTAAAAACCGGGGTTTGTGTTCCCGTCGTGGCAGAGCCCGCAACCGGTCAGCCTTATGGCATGCTTCTCAAAGCAAGCCTCCGGCAAACCGTTCAGGAATAGCATACGGCAAACACGGTATCCTAGGCGCACCGATGCAAATGCAATGCAAAGAGACACATAAGTGTAATCAAAACAAGATATCATGAGTTCGAGTCAAGTTCTCTAAATCCCCAGCAGAGTCGCCAGAAACTGTAGATGTGCCCGAACGTCACGACTCTGCGTGTGAAGGCGCGAAATCGTTTGTTCATTAGCTACTACAGTTCGGACTCAATGTCACGGTTCTGAATTTAATCTCGCAAAGTACAATGCAAGACTGATAAATCACCAAAGAGTCCAAATTCGACAAATCGTTTTGGAAAACTGATTTTTAATAAAGAAGAGCCAAACATGGATTGCTTTGCCAGATACAGAGTCGCCACCTAAATATTTTATTTTGGGAAATTTAGGAAACCCTGACTCGTGCCAAAGGCCACGTGTCCGTCATCACCAAAGTTGCCTCGGCTCGGAAACTTGGGTACGAGAGGGGAAGGTCATGCAATGAGCACCCCCGCTCGCCCGATCAAAGGATCGGCCTTTACTAACATGATATGTTGTTTTTGAAAACACATGTGTTCTTATTTTGGTTTATTAGCTAGCTTTACTATGTGATGTGCACAGCATACAAGTATAGACTAGATCGCCTAAATTGGAACAAAACATCTCATGTTTGTTTGTTTGAAAATGGTTTGAAGATGCTACTCGCAAATAGGCTAAGATGTGGATTTGCCACCCTCAAGTGGGCTTAAGAAAACATGATTTTGCTACCTCAAGTGGGCTTAAAACTCGTATTTCGATGAATTGTTCCAATTCAAGCAATCCAAACTTCACCCACTGGCATTCATGCAATTAAACACTTAAGCAATTAGCCTCATGGCAAGCATGCTATCATGGCAACACTCACACTCATGCAAGATGCTAAAACATAAACACTTACAGTGTACTCCGAGTCAATACAGAGAACTAGTTAGAAATCATGCATGATCCTAGTTTATGTTAAGATGGCTAATGCAACACACACAAAAATGCAGCTAAAATAGGCTTGGCTATTCTAAGATGGCATATGAGATGCAACTTGATAACATGTCGTTAAACATGTATTCAAGTAAATGTATTGAAATACAATGCGGTTTGTATGATGCGCCGAGCCCGGTGCATGCAAGATAGATGAATGATGCACGCATGCGAAGCATAAGGATGCTAATCGAAATATGCCCTAAAACTAACCATCAAAAGCTGATAAGTAAAAGGGAGAAAGACGTGGGGTTAGAAGACATTCACACACTCACGCACACTTATTACAAAATTCGCCCTCTCGGCAGAGGGTCCGAATGAATAATACAAGCTAGCTACGCTAAGCTATTCTAACTAATCTAATAATCTAATTAGACTAATTATTACATAATCAAATTGAATAACTAGCTAACACTGAGCTAATTATTACAACACGTTAACTAATTAATTACAAGACAAGTAATTAACTACAACTAGCTAATAAAGTAGTAAAAATGGCCTCGAGGGGAGAGGTGTATGCATGCTCGGTCGGCTCGCTCGGAAATCCGTTACCATGCCTCATATTGCCTCTGTTTGCATTGTTTTAGACCTCTGAAAATTGTGCCAGTCCCCAAAACACTTCTGATCCACCTCATGGACATTCTGAGAGGTCATCGGCCAAGAGGTATGGCCATCAGCCAAAGGAAAATGGCTATCGGCCAATTTCAAGGATATTGGCCAATCATTGATACCCGATCGGCACACTATATAGCCGATCAACCAATTCTTCCTGCAAACTGCTCCTTTTGCTGCAACAGAGCACAAACAGAGGCATGGCAATTTATTTGCAAGAAAATGTGTGTGGAACTACACCCCTTATCATGTCTAAGGTTCAAAGGTGGGTAGTGCTCGACTCTCGAGCCATCAATCACGCATTTCGATGCATGATGGACAAAGAGGCCGAGTTACACAAGTCAATAGCAAATGAATGCACAAAAATACATAAATGCCTTAACCTCTGTCATGCATGATCAAGAGGGTCGGCGACCGAGAGTTGAGGCACGTTTCATCACTTCAAGTATGAAACGTCCCTCGTTCCTCGTGTTTGGCTTAACACCCAAACCAAACACAATGCAATGCAACATGATTGACTTATCAAAACTAATGGCATGCCAACTCAATGCAATGCAACCTAAACATGTAAACAACATGCAAGAATCATGCAATGCAACAAGCATGCGACAACATGCAATGCGACAAGCATGCAATAACAACACAATGGAACAAGCATGCAACAACATACAATCTGACAAGCATGCAACAACATGCTAAACATCGTAAACATGCAACAACATGCAAATAATAATGTCATGCAACAATATACAAACAACAATGCAATGGCAAGGACCATGTAATGCAACACTTAGTGGACTTAAACCGCATATGGACAGACCTAAGAGGGTCCAAAACAGTGGCCAAAAAGTTGAAATGAAGACATGAAATGCAAGACAAGCATGCATGCCCAATTGGCGCAAGAATTAAGGCATAAGAGGATAACTCTCAAGAGCACTTAAAGAGTGACAAGCATGGACATGTGACAACACTATAAGCTCTGAAATGATGTATGGAATGGTGCCAAAGCACTGAAACAATACAAGTACGGCGTGCAAGAGGGCTCAAAGCTTGAAACTAGCATATGCCTTTGCACTATAGCTGTACGAAACATGAAGCATGTGGTAAGTACAACCCAAAAAAGTCCTAGATCATGCCAAAATGAGTCTAAAACATGCATGGACCAAAGCTAAAACAAGCCAACATGAAGGGCATAAGGCATGATGCATACAAGGCCAATAAGGATGATTGCACTACACCTACCAAAACCAAGCATGCGATGACTTCAACAACAAAAATCAGAGTTATATCATGGAAAAATGAGACCAAATACACACTGATATGGTAGCTTACAAGCTTAGGCAAAATGGCATACGCGATGGCTCATTCTTAAGGCATAAAGAACCAACTCCTCAAAGCATGGAAAGAGTGACAAATGTGAGTGCATGAACATGAAACATGGGCTAAAATCACATATGAAATGATACTGAATCATGGAAGTAGCCCAAGCAATGCATGCTAGTGGACTTGATACATATAGATAACAAGCTAGATTGAACCATGGCTATACAAAACTATGCATGCATGGCCAAAACAACACAAATCAGAGCTAGAGCATGCTAAAACATGGACAAAAGCTTCTTAGAGTTGAGCCAAAACATGCTAGAATGATGGTCCAAACACATGATGCATGTTATGCTAGCATGCAAGATTGCACTACAAGTGCATGGAGCATTTAAGATAATATCAAACCAACCTAAAGTAGAGGTACAGCATGGCAAAATAACACCAAAAACTTGCTGAAATGGAACCAAAACATGCTAGACAAACATGCTACTTTGATGAGCCATCTATACAAGCATACAAGACACAAGGAGAGAGGATGACACTCTCCTATTTAGGACCTCAAAACACCATTTCCACCACTAAAAATCCTCTAAGTTTCAGTGGTGCGAAGGCCAAAACAAGGTGGTCCCAAAAGCTTAAGAGGAAGGCATAAGAACAAGACCAAACAAGGCCTAAGAAGGGGTGAACCACCCCCAACACAAAAGTGACATTAAACAAACATGTTAAGCCTTAAAAATTAGAAGTTTTTACAATAGAAAGTTAAGCTTAAATCAGCATGCAAATAGGGCCAAAAGCTTAAACCAAAACAAGGGTTAAAAGGCTAGTTGACTCACCGTTGAAGAACACCTTCAAAACCACAACCCCAGCAGCCTTTCTGAGCTTAAATCAATCCAAAAACACTAACACCAGCTCCTAAGGACCTCAGCAACAAAAGGATGGTGTTCTAGTAGGTACTTTAGTGCAAAAGTGTGAAGAAATTACACTTTTGAGCACAAACAAGTGCAAATATAGAGAGAGAGAGAGAGGAAAATATATAGATATATATATATATATATAACTTCTATATCAATATCTTAGAACCTCTGGAAAGGGAGAGGAGTCTCACTTCTTATAGAAATTCAATTCCTAAGCTTGTTGAGCAAGCTAAGGATTTGAATCAATCCCTCCATACACGTGTATGGAGGATCAAAACTGTGCTCACTAGCTGTCACAGCTGGCATGAAAATATCTGAAAAACCAGATAGAAAGGTCTCGGCTAGAAAATATGGCCGATTGACCAAAAAGAGTGCCGATCAGCCACCACTTATGGCCGATGGCAAGGAAACAAGGCCGACAAGCACAAGGCTTGGCCGATGGGTTGTAGGGATGGCCAACAAGCCACCCTATTCCCTCAGAAACAAAGCCACAGGTCCTTGGTCCACAACCAAGCACAAAACAGACATGTTGAGGGATCTTAAGGTAAGACGCGCGGTCGAGACCTTTGGGAACTCAAAACGAACACGAGCATGGATGATCATCGAGTGTTCAAACGATGACATCCAAGTCTTGAGGACGGTCAAAAATGGGATGTCTACACAATCCAAGGAACACCCGTGGTTTTCACGTTCATATGTTACCCCTCGCCAATATGAACGGGATGCATCCTTTTTAAGTTGAACATGTTGCAAAGTCCTCTGAGAGGTAAATCGGAGGCACCAAAGTACGTATTTGATGCCCTTCTATTGCATAGAATGTACACTTTCATATACACTTTTGTTGCATGCGTGACGCGCATCGTTATGATTTATGCATACAATATGTTTGCTTTCGATTTCACATAGAATATGCTTTGCTTTCAGTCATGCATAGAATATGCTTTGCTTTCAGTCATGCATAGAATATGCTTTACTTTCAGTCATGCATAGAATATGCTTTGCTTTCAATCATGCATAGAATATGCTTTGCTTTCAATCATGCATAGAATATGCTTTCGGTGTTGCATAGAATATGCTGTTGCTATCTTGCATAGTGTAACATGCCCGGGGGGTACCCGCGCGCGTTAAACAGTTCGGACTCCCGAGATCTCTTTGATCTCAAGTTTCACGAGTGCAATATGAAACGTAGACGAGAGCCCAGATTTGAAAACTTTTATTGAAAATCCATTTTATTGCAATTTTGTCAAAATGGACTGCGTCATCAGATCTCAGAGTCGCCACCTAATATTTTGGGAAATTAGGAAACCCATGACTCGGTGCCAAGGCCACTGTTCGTCGTAACCAAGGATGCTTGGGTCGGAACCTTAGGTATGAGAGGGGAAGGTCAATAATGAGCACCCCCGCTCACCCGATCACAAGATCGGCCTCTAATAAACCATGATATGACTTTTTATTTTCTTTATATGTTCATGTTCTGATTATTGAATAAATCCTAAAATTTACTATGTGAAGCATACAAGTATAGACTAGTTTGCTCAAATTGGAGCAATTCAATTTCATGTTTGTTTTTCGAAAAGAGTTTGAATTTGCCACTTGACAAAGTGGGCTTAAAGTTTGTGAATTTGCCACTACAAAGTGGGCTTAAAACGTACATTTATTGAATCGTTCCAATTCAGGGAACAAGCCTTCATCCACAGGCATTCAAACAATTTATCATTTAATCAATTAGCCTCATGGTAGGATGCTAAACATAATA